>OX424530.1:5000-17500 GCA_949152445.1 Cerastis rubricosa
CCTAACCTAACCTAACCTAACCTAACCTAACCTAACCTAACCTAACCTAACCTAACCTAACCTAACCTAACCTAACCTAACCTAACCTAACCTAACCTAACCTAACCTAACCTAACCTAACCTAACCTAACCTAACCTAACCTAACCTAACCTAACCTAACCTAACCTAACCTAACCTAACCTAACCTAACCTAACCTAACCTAACCTAACCTAACCTAACCTAACCTAACCTAACCTAACCTAACCTAACCTAACCTAACCTAACCTAACCTAACCTAACCTAACCTAACCTAACCTAACCTAACCTAACCTAACCTAACCTAACCTAACCTAACCTAACCTAACCTAACCTAACCTAACCTAACCTAACCTAACCTAACCTAACCTAACCTAACCTAACCTAACCTAACCTAACCTAACCTAACCTAACCTAACCTAACCTAACCTAACCTAACCTAACCTAACCTAACCTAACCTAACCTAACCTAACCTAACCTAACCTAACCTAACCTAACCTAACCTAACCTAACCTAACCTAACCTAACCTAACCTAACCTAACCTAACCTAACCTAACCTAACCTAACCTAACCTAACCTAACCTAACCTAACCTAACCTAACCTAACCTAACCTAACCTAACCTAACCTAACCTAACCTAACCTAACCTAACCTAACCTAACCTAACCTAACCTAACCTAACCTAACCTAACCTAACCTAACCTAACCTAACCTAACCTAACCTAACCTAACCTAACCTAACCTAACCTAACCTAACCTAACCTAACCTAACCTAACCTAACCTAACCTAACCTAACCTAACCTAACCTAACCTAACCTAACCTAACCTAACCTAACCTAACCTAACCTAACCTAACCTAACCTAACCTAACCTAACCTAACCTAACCTAACCTAACCTAACCTAACCTAACCTAACCTAACCTAACCTAACCTAACCTAACCTAACCTAACCTAACCTAACCTAACCTAACCTAACCTAACCTAACCTAACCTAACCTAACCTAACCTAACCTAACCTAACCTAACCTAACCTAACCTAACCTAACCTAACCTAACCTAACCTAACCTAACCTAACCTAACCTAACCTAACCTAACCTAACCTAACCTAACCTAACCTAACCTAACCTAACCTAACCTAACCTAACCTAACCTAACCTAACCTAACCTAACCTAACCTAACCTAACCTAACCTAACCTAACCTAACCTAACCTAACCTAACCTAACCTAACCTAACCTAACCTAACCTAACCTAACCTAACCTAACCTAACCTAACCTAACCTAACCTAACCTAACCTAACCTAACCTAACCTAACCTAACCTAACCTAACCTAACCTAACCTAACCTAACCTAACCTAACCTAACCTAACCTAACCTAACCTAACCTAACCTAACCTAACCTAACCTAACCTAACCTAACCTAACCTAACCTAACCTAACCTAACCTAACCTAACCTAACCTAACCTAACCTAACCTAACCTAACCTAACCTAACCTAACCTAACCTAACCTAACCTAACCTAACCTAACCTAACCTAACCTAACCTAACCTAACCTAACCTAACCTAACCTAACCTAACCTAACCTAACCTAACCTAACCTAACCTAACCTAACCTAACCTAACCTAACCTAACCTAACCTAACCTAACCTAACCTAACCTAACCTAACCTAACCTAACCTAACCTAACCTAACCTAACCTAACCTAACCTAACCTAACCTAACCTAACCTAACCTAACCTAACCTAACCTAACCTAACCTAACCTAACCTAACCTAACCTAACCTAACCTAACCTAACCTAACCTAACCTAACCTAACCTAACCTAACCTAACCTAACCTAACCTAACCTAACCTAACCTAACCTAACCTAACCTAACCTAACCTAACCTAACCTAACCTAACCTAACCTAACCTAACCTAACCTAACCTAACCTAACCTAACCTAACCTAACCTAACCTAACCTAACCTAACCTAACCTAACCTAACCTAACCTAACCTAACCTAACCTAACCTAACCTAACCTAACCTAACCTAACCTAACCTAACCTAACCTAACCTAACCTAACCTAACCTAACCTAACCTAACCTAACCTAACCTAACCTAACCTAACCTAACCTAACCTAACCTAACCTAACCTAACCTAACCTAACCTAACCTAACCTAACCTAACCTAACCTAACCTAACCTAACCTAACCTAACCTAACCTAACCTAACCTAACCTAACCTAACCTAACCTAACCTAACCTAACCTAACCTAACCTAACCTAACCTAACCTAACCTAACCTAACCTAACCTAACCTAACCTAACCTAACCTAACCTAACCTAACCTAACCTAACCTAACCTAACCTAACCTAACCTAACCTAACCTAACCTAACCTAACCTAACCTAACCTAACCTAACCTAACCTAACCTAACCTAACCTAACCTAACCTAACCTAACCTAACCTAACCTAACCTAACCTAACCTAACCTAACCTAACCTAACCTAACCTAACCTAACCTAACCTAACCTAACCTAACCTAACCTAACCTAACCTAACCTAACCTAACCTAACCTAACCTAACCTAACCTAACCTAACCTAACCTAACCTAACCTAACCTAACCTAACCTAACCTAACCTAACCTAACCTAACCTAACCTAACCTAACCTAACCTAACCTAACCTAACCTAACCTAACCTAACCTAACCTAACCTAACCTAACCTAACCTAACCTAACCTAACCTAACCTAACCTAACCTAACCTAACCTAACCTAACCTAACCTAACCTAACCTAACCTAACCTAACCTAACCTAACCTAACCTAACCTAACCTAACCTAACCTAACCTAACCTAACCTAACCTAACCTAACCTAACCTAACCTAACCTAACCTAACCTAACCTAACCTAACCTAACCTAACCTAACCTAACCTAACCTAACCTAACCTAACCTAACCTAACCTAACCTAACCTAACCTAACCTAACCTAACCTAACCTAACCTAACCTAACCTAACCTAACCTAACCTAACCTAACCTAACCTAACCTAACCTAACCTAACCTAACCTAACCTAACCTAACCTAACCTAACCTAACCTAACCTAACCTAACCTAACCTAACCTAACCTAACCTAACCTAACCTAACCTAACCTAACCTAACCTAACCTAACCTAACCTAACCTAACCTAACCTAACCTAACCTAACCTAACCTAACCTAACCTAACCTAACCTAACCTAACCTAACCTAACCTAACCTAACCTAACCTAACCTAACCTAACCTAACCTAACCTAACCTAACCTAACCTAACCTAACCTAACCTAACCTAACCTAACCTAACCTAACCTAACCTAACCTAACCTAACCTAACCTAACCTAACCTAACCTAACCTAACCTAACCTAACCTAACCTAACCTAACCTAACCTAACCTAACCTAACCTAACCTAACCTAACCTAACCTAACCTAACCTAACCTAACCTAACCTAACCTAACCTAACCTAACCTAACCTAACCTAACCTAACCTAACCTAACCTAACCTAACCTAACCTAACCTAACCTAACCTAACCTAACCTAACCTAACCTAACCTAACCTAACCTAACCTAACCTAACCTAACCTAACCTAACCTAACCTAACCTAACCTAACCTAACCTAACCTAACCTAACCTAACCTAACCTAACCTAACCTAACCTAACCTAACCTAACCTAACCTAACCTAACCTAACCTAACCTAACCTAACCTAACCTAACCTAACCTAACCTAACCTAACCTAACCTAACCTAACCTAACCTAACCTAACCTAACCTAACCTAACCTAACCTAACCTAACCTAACCTAACCTAACCTAACCTAACCTAACCTAACCTAACCTAACCTAACCTAACCTAACCTAACCTAACCTAACCTAACCTAACCTAACCTAACCTAACCTAACCTAACCTAACCTAACCTAACCTAACCTAACCTAACCTAACCTAACCTAACCTAACCTAACCTAACCTAACCTAACCTAACCTAACCTAACCTAACCTAACCTAACCTAACCTAACCTAACCTAACCTAACCTAACCTAACCTAACCTAACCTAACCTAACCTAACCTAACCTAACCTAACCTAACCTAACCTAACCTAACCTAACCTAACCTAACCTAACCTAACCTAACCTAACCTAACCTAACCTAACCTAACCTAACCTAACCTAACCTAACCTAACCTAACCTAACCTAACCTAACCTAACCTAACCTAACCTAACCTAACCTAACCTAACCTAACCTAACCTAACCTAACCTAACCTAACCTAACCTAACCTAACCTAACCTAACCTAACCTAACCTAACCTAACCTAACCTAACCTAACCTAACCTAACCTAACCTAACCTAACCTAACCTAACCTAACCTAACCTAACCTAACCTAACCTAACCTAACCTAACCTAACCTAACCTAACCTAACCTAACCTAACCTAACCTAACCTAACCTAACCTAACCTAACCTAACCTAACCTAACCTAACCTAACCTAACCTAACCTAACCTAACCTAACCTAACCTAACCTAACCTAACCTAACCTAACCTAACCTAACCTAACCTAACCTAACCTAACCTAACCTAACCTAACCTAACCTAACCTAACCTAACCTAACCTAACCTAACCTAACCTAACCTAACCTAACCTAACCTAACCTAACCTAACCTAACCTAACCTAACCTAACCTAACCTAACCTAACCTAACCTAACCTAACCTAACCTAACCTAACCTAACCTAACCTAACCTAACCTAACCTAACCTAACCTAACCTAACCTAACCTAACCTAACCTAACCTAACCTAACCTAACCTAACCTAACCTAACCTAACCTAACCTAACCTAACCTAACCTAACCTAACCTAACCTAACCTAACCTAACCTAACCTAACCTAACCTAACCTAACCTAACCTAACCTAACCTAACCTAACCTAACCTAACCTAACCTAACCTAACCTAACCTAACCTAACCTAACCTAACCTAACCTAACCTAACCTAACCTAACCTAACCTAACCTAACCTAACCTAACCTAACCTAACCTAACCTAACCTAACCTAACCTAACCTAACCTAACCTAACCTAACCTAACCTAACCTAACCTAACCTAACCTAACCTAACCTAACCTAACCTAACCTAACCTAACCTAACCTAACCTAACCTAACCTAACCTAACCTAACCTAACCTAACCTAACCTAACCTAACCTAACCTAACCTAACCTAACCTAACCTAACCTAACCTAACCTAACCTAACCTAACCTAACCTAACCTAACCTAACCTAACCTAACCTAACCTAACCTAACCTAACCTAACCTAACCTAACCTAACCTAACCTAACCTAACCTAACCTAACCTAACCTAACCTAACCTAACCTAACCTAACCTAACCTAACCTAACCTAACCTAACCTAACCTAACCTAACCTAACCTAACCTAACCTAACCTAACCTAACCTAACCTAACCTAACCTAACCTAACCTAACCTAACCTAACCTAACCTAACCTAACCTAACCTAACCTAACCTAACCTAACCTAACCTAACCTAACCTAACCTAACCTAACCTAACCTAACCTAACCTAACCTAACCTAACCTAACCTAACCTAACCTAACCTAACCTAACCTAACCTAACCTAACCTAACCTAACCTAACCTAACCTAACCTAACCTAACCTAACCTAACCTAACCTAACCTAACCTAACCTAACCTAACCTAACCTAACCTAACCTAACCTAACCTAACCTAACCTAACCTAACCTAACCTAACCTAACCTAACCTAACCTAACCTAACCTAACCTAACCTAACCTAACCTAACCTAACCTAACCTAACCTAACCTAACCTAACCTAACCTAACCTAACCTAACCTAACCTAACCTAACCTAACCTAACCTAACCTAACCTAACCTAACCTAACCTAACCTAACCTAACCTAACCTAACCTAACCTAACCTAACCTAACCTAACCTAACCTAACCTAACCTAACCTAACCTAACCTAACCTAACCTAACCTAACCTAACCTAACCTAACCTAACCTAACCTAACCTAACCTAACCTAACCTAACCTAACCTAACCTAACCTAACCTAACCTAACCTAACCTAACCTAACCTAACCTAACCTAACCTAACCTAACCTAACCTAACCTAACCTAACCTAACCTAACCTAACCTAACCTAACCTAACCTAACCTAACCTAACCTAACCTAACCTAACCTAACCTAACCTAACCTAACCTAACCTAACCTAACCTAACCTAACCTAACCTAACCTAACCTAACCTAACCTAACCTAACCTAACCTAACCTAACCTAACCTAACCTAACCTAACCTAACCTAACCTAACCTAACCTAACCTAACCTAACCTAACCTAACCTAACCTAACCTAACCTAACCTAACCTAACCTAACCTAACCTAACCTAACCTAACCTAACCTAACCTAACCTAACCTAACCTAACCTAACCTAACCTAACCTAACCTAACCTAACCTAACCTAACCTAACCTAACCTAACCTAACCTAACCTAACCTAACCTAACCTAACCTAACCTAACCTAACCTAACCTAACCTAACCTAACCTAACCTAACCTAACCTAACCTAACCTAACCTAACCTAACCTAACCTAACCTAACCTAACCTAACCTAACCTAACCTAACCTAACCTAACCTAACCTAACCTAACCTAACCTAACCTAACCTAACCTAACCTAACCTAACCTAACCTAACCTAACCTAACCTAACCTAACCTAACCTAACCTAACCTAACCTAACCTAACCTAACCTAACCTAACCTAACCTAACCTAACCTAACCTAACCTAACCTAACCTAACCTAACCTAACCTAACCTAACCTAACCTAACCTAACCTAACCTAACCTAACCTAACCTAACCTAACCTAACCTAACCTAACCTAACCTAACCTAACCTAACCTAACCTAACCTAACCTAACCTAACCTAACCTAACCTAACCTAACCTAACCTAACCTAACCTAACCTAACCTAACCTAACCTAACCTAACCTAACCTAACCTAACCTAACCGTTGATATCTTCGCCATTAAGGGTGCGTTTTTGACGTTGTTTTCAGCATTTTAAGACTTTAGTGGGCCTCCGCCTACGTTCTGACCATATTGCACCACCCTGCAAGCGTTTTCAAAAAACCTCCCTTCCGACACTTAGAAAATTTTTAGAATTTCAGATAAAATCTTACAAAATTAGTGTTCTTCCAAATTTTCCTTCAGAATTGACGTTAGATTATAGTTGCAATAGTACTCACCTACCATCCCTGTGATCCGGTGCGCGTTTCGTGTCCCGGAGTCCAGGTTGGAGGTTGAAAACCTAAATTTTTGAGTCAAAAACTGGTTTTTTGACCAAAACCCAAAATTTTTATTCGGCACCCATCTTGTTTTATTTCGTAGTTAGCTAGCCCGCGCGAAGACGCGTCTCTGGACACCTCACTCGCGCGTCTAGCTTCAAATAAAACTTGCAATTTTTCCAAAAATATTTAATTTCTATTAGTTTCTGCTTGTACCCAAATCCACCTAAGGGATCACGCTTTAGACAAAAACGTTGATATCTTCGCCATTAAGGGTGCGTTTTTGACGCTGTTTTCAGCATTTTAAGACTTTAGTGGGCCTCCGCCTACGTTCTGACCATATTGCACCACCCTGCAAGCGTTTTCAAAAAACCTCCCTTCCGACACTTAGAAAAATTTTAGAATTTCAGACAAAATCTTCTTAATTTAGTGTTTTTCCAAATTTTCCTTCAGAATTGACGTTAGATTATAGCTGCAATAGTACTCACCTACCATCCCTGTGATCCGGTGCGCGTTTCGTGTCCCGGAGTCCAGGTTGGAGGTTGAAAACCTAAATTTTTTGAGTCAAAAACTGGTTTTTTGACCAAAACCCAAAATTTTTATTCGGCACCCATCTTGTTTTATTTCTTAGTTAGCTAGCCCGCGCGAAGCTGCGTCTCTGGACACCTCACTCGCGGGTCTAGCTCAAATAAAACTTGCAATTTTTCCAAAAATATTTAATTTCTATTAGTTTCTGCTTGTACCCAAATCCACCTAAGGGATCACGCTTTAGACAAAAACGTTGATATCTTCGCCATTAAGGGTGCGTTTTTGACGCTGTTTTCAGCATTTTAAGACTTTAGTGGGCCTCCGCCTACGTTCTGACCATATTGCACCACCCTGCAAGCGTTTTCAAAAAACCTCCCTTCCGACACTTAGAAAAATTTTAGAATTTCAGACAAAATCTTCTTAATTTAGTGTTTTTCCAAATTTTCCTTCAGAATTGACGTTAGATTATAGCTGCAATAGTACTCACCTACCATCCCTGTGATCCGGTGCGCGTTTCGTGTCCCGGAGTCCAGGTTGGAGGTTGAAAACCTAAATTTTTTGAGTCAAAAACTGGTTTTTTGACCAAAACCCAAAATTTTTATTCGGCACCCATCTTGTTTTATTTCTTAGTTAGCTAGCCCGCGCGAAGCTGCGTCTCTGGACACCTCACTCGCGGGTCTAGCTCAAATAAAACTTGCAATTTTTCCAAAAATATTTAATTTCTATTAGTTTCTGCTTGTACCCAAATCCACCTAAGGGATCACGCTTTAGACAAAAACGTTGATATCTTCGCCATTAAGGGTGCGTTTTTGACGCTGTTTTCAGCATTTTAAGACTTTAGTGGGCCTCCGCCTACGTTCTGACCATATTGCACCACCCTGCAAGCGTTTTCAAAAAACCTCCCTTCCGACACTTAGAAAAATTTTAGAATTTCAGACAAAATCTTCTTAATTTAGTGTTTTTCCAAATTTTCCTTCAGAATTGACGTTAGATTATAGCTGCAATAGTACTCACCTACCATCCCTGTGATCCGGTGCGCGTTTCGTGTCCCGGAGTCCAGGTTGGAGGTTGAAAACCTAAATTTTTTGAGTCAAAAACTGGTTTTTTGACCAAAACCCAAAATTTTTATTCGGCACCCATCTTGTTTTATTTCTTAGTTAGCTAGCCCGCGCGAAGCTGCGTCTCTGGACACCTCACTCGCGGGTCTAGCTCAAATAAAACTTGCAATTTTTCCAAAAATATTTAATTTCTATTAGTTTCTGCTTGTACCCAAATCCACCTAAGGGATCACGCTTTAGACAAAAACGTTGATATCTTCGCCATTAAGGGTGCGTTTTTGACGCTGTTTTCAGCATTTTAAGACTTTAGTGGGCCTCCGCCTACGTTCTGACCATATTGCACCACCCTGCAAGCGTTTTCAAAAAACCTCCCTTCCGACACTTAGAAAAATTTTAGAATTTCAGACAAAATCTTCTTAATTTAGTGTTTTTCCAAATTTTCCTTCAGAATTGACGTTAGATTATAGCTGCAATAGTACTCACCTACCATCCCTGTGATCCGGTGCGCGTTTCGTGTCCCGGAGTCCAGGTTGGAGGTTGAAAACCTAAATTTTTTGAGTCAAAAACTGGTTTTTTGACCAAAACCCAAAATTTTTATTCGGCACCCATCTTGTTTTATTTCTTAGTTAGCTAGCCCGCGCGAAGCTGCGTCTCTGGACACCTCACTCGCGGGTCTAGCTCAAATAAAACTTGCAATTTTTCCAAAAATATTTAATTTCTATTAGTTTCTGCTTGTACCCAAATCCACCTAAGGGATCACGCTTTAGACAAAAACGTTGATATCTTCGCCATTAAGGGTGCGTTTTTGACGCTGTTTTCAGCATTTTAAGACTTTAGTGGGCCTCCGCCTACGTTCTGACCATATTGCACCACCCTGCAAGCGTTTTCAAAAAACCTCCCTTCCGACACTTAGAAAAATTTTAGAATTTCAGACAAAATCTTCTTAATTTAGTGTTTTTCCAAATTTTCCTTCAGAATTGACGTTAGATTATAGCTGCAATAGTACTCACCTACCATCCCTGTGATCCGGTGCGCGTTTCGTGTCCCGGAGTCCAGGTTGGAGGTTGAAAACCTAAATTTTTCGAGTCAAAAACTGGTTTTTTGACCAAAACCCAAAATTTTTATTCGGCACCCATCTTGTTTTATTTCTTAGTTAGCTAGCCCGCGCGAAGCTGCGTCTCTGGACACCTCACTCGCGGGTCTAGCTCAAATAAAATTTTGCCCTCCCACCCGCCCTATTGTGTATAGGAAGGCCGGAGTGGGATTTTCAGCAAAAATTTATTTTTCGATCTTACCTTTTTCGGATAAGTTTAGGCCTGTAGGAAGGGTTTTGTAGGGAAAAAACGCATTTTACACCTTTTGACTGAGTCTGCAAAGGCTCATTTTAATTATATTAGAGTATTTATATTATTAAATTATTAAATAAGTGTGACTGTGGACGATTTTAATTAGATTAAGTTACTTACTTACTTTTGTGTGTTCCCCTCTGTACAGGGACACAAAGGTACCAGTGTTTGTAGAATCTCTCCTCTCGAGTAGAAACGGTGTATCTGACCTCCTCTTTACAGGGGTCAGCCCGATCATTCTCTCAGAGCGGAAAATGTCCCGCACCCCATCCAGCACTGTGATGACTCAACGATCCAGCGGCTCGCCGCGATCGGCGGAGAAGGTGGGGCAGTCGTCTGCTAATGCGAGGAGGAGAATCTCCTTTGGAGACAACACTCCTCCCGCTTCACGGGCGGCCCCTGCCACTCCGGCGACGCGCCAAGCTGCTGTAGACGCTTCTGCACCGCTCAAGAAGCCTGAGGCTGGGTACCCCAGTCGCACCGCGGAGGCGAGAGCTTGCCTAAATAAGGCCAAGCTTAATTTAGGCAACTCTCGCAACCTCAAGACCGACATCAAGACTGCGGTACTCGGGGCCATTAACAGGCTTTTTGAGCTGGTGAAAGAGTCCGAGCGCGACAAGGCCCCTTCCGCACCCGCACCTGTAGCCGTACCGGTACCCGCGTCCACTGCTGACTGTGGCCCCCATCCCATTTCCGCCGAAGTTCTTGCTGGCCAGACTGAGCTCCTTAACACCTTGAAGGAGCACATCTCGGAGTTAAGGGATAACTCCGAGAAACTCGAGAAACTGCGAGACAGTCTGGCTAGCAGGGAACGTGAGGGGGAGACAACCTACGCGAGTGTAGCGGCCGTCAGTAAGAGCCACACCAGGGCACAAGCCCTGGAGCGAACGACGCTGCACTCCGTGATTGTCTCCTCAACAAACGAGATGGATACAGGGGGCGAAATACTCGAGAGAGTAAGGAAAGCAGTGGACGCGAAGGAAGGCTGGGTGCGCGTTGAAAGAGTGCGGAAGGCAAAAGACCAGAAAGTGATAATGGGGTGCGCAACGAAGGAGGAGAGGGAAAAACTAAAGAAGCGACTGGAATCGGCCGGAGAGAACCTCGTCATCGAGGCCGTCAAGAACCGGGACCCGCTTCTGGTTCTTAGGGACGTGTTGCTTATTCACACTGATGAAGAAGTACTGAAGGCCCTTAGGAACCAGAACCGGGAGGTGTTTCACGGCCTCGGCGACGATGAACAGAAAATGTCCATCAAGTTCCGAAAAAATTCCCGAAACCCGCACGTGAAGAGCATTGTGCTGTGTGTTTCTCCTGCAATCTGGAGGCGGGCACTCGATGTAGGCAAGCTTCGTATTGACCTGCAGCGAGTGCGCGTTGAGGACCAGACGCCTCTGGTGCAGTGCACCCGTTGCTTGGCATACGGGCACGGCAAACGCCTGTGCACGGAGCCAGCCGATCTGTGCAGCCACTGTGGCGGCACGCATCTTAGGGTGGAATGCCCGGCCAAACAGATCGGCGAAGCAGCGGCGTGTATAAACTGCACCAGAGCCAAGCTGGGGGAGCAACAGCACAATGCGTTCAGCACGGAATGCCCGGTACGCGGAAAGTGGGACGCATTCGCGCGAGCAACAATAGCGTATTGCTAAAGTTGTCGGTGCGCCCACTTCCGCATACTCAGAGACGACCATTTCGACACAGCCAGATTGCAGTCGCATTGAGCAAACCGCTGGGGTTGGCTTAATGGAAATCATTAATTGGAGCCACTTTCATGAGAAAGTGGCAAAAATTATTCAGGACCGTAAGTCAACTTTAGTAGAACCGTCAGGCTGTGTCGAAACTGGTGCCAAATTCTGCTTATACAATAAAAATAATAGTTTTAAAATATTAGGCATCTTAATTAATTCAAATAGGATATTAAATTATATACTAAGTATATCATGCTAATATCAATAAAAATGTAACCAAAATTTTTGAATAAAACAAAATTAAATACTTGATTTTAAAAGCGCAGAATTACTGTTAAAGCATTAGTGTAAGGGTTATAAAATTTCCATAAATTAGGGTAAAATAGACATAAACACCGAAAAGATTTAGTAAATTATAAAAGAGACGTAATATTATTGGTAATGAAATTAAAATCAAATTGAAGCATATTTTAGGATTTAAAAAGTAAATAACGTAAATACATATAC
>OX424530.1:20000-22500 GCA_949152445.1 Cerastis rubricosa
ACCATCCCTGTGATCCGGTGCGCGTTTCGTGTCCCGGAGTCCAGGTTGGAGGTTGAAAACCTAAATTTTTTGAGTCAAAAACTGGTTTTTTGACCAAAACCCAAAATTTTTATTCGGCACCCATCTTGTTTTATTTCGTAGTTAGCTAGCCCGCGCGAAGCTGCGTCTCTGGACACCTCACTCGCGGGTCTAGCTCAAATAAAACTTGCAATTTTTCCAAAAATATTTAATTTCTATTAGTTTCTGCTTGTACCCAAATCCACCTAAGGGATCACGCTTTAGACAAAAACGTTGATATCTTCGCCATTAAGGGTGCGTTTTTGACGCTGTTTTCAGCATTTTAAGACTTTAGTGGGCCTCCGCCTACGTTCTGACCATATTGCACCACCCTGCAAGCGTTTTCAAAAAACCTCCCTTCCGACACTTAGAAAAATTTTAGAATATCAGATAAAATCTTCTTAATTTAGTGTTTTTCCAAATTTTCCTTCAGAATTGACGTTAGATTATAGTTGCAATAGTACTCACCTACCATCCCTGTGATCCGGTGCGCGTTTCGTGTCCCGGAGTCCAGGTTGGAGGTTGAAAACCTAAATTTTTTGAGTCAAAAACTGGTTTTTTGACCAAAACCCAAAATTTTTATTCGGCACCCATCTTGTTTTATTTCGTAGTTAGCTAGCCCGCGCGAAGCTGCGTCTCTGGACACCTCACTCGCGGGTCTAGCTCAAATAAAATTTTGCCCTCCCACCCGCCCTATTGTGTATAGGAAGGCCGGAGTGGGATTTTCAGCAAAAATTTATTTTTCGATCTTACCTTTTTCGGATAAGTTTAGGCCTGTAGGAAGGGTTTTGTAGGGAAAAAACGCATTTTACACCTTTTGACTGAGTCTGCAAAGGCTCATTTTAATTATATTAGAGTATTTATATTATTAAATTATTAAATAAACAAGTGTGACTGTGGACGATTTTAATTAGATTAAGTTACTTACTTACTTTTGTGTGTTCCCCTCTGTACAGGGACACAAAGGTACCAGTGTTTGTAGAATCTCTCCTCTCGAGTAGAAACGGTGTATCTGACCTCCTCTTTACAGGGGTCAGCCCGATCATTCTCTCAGAGCCGAAAATGTTCCGCACCCCATCCAGCACTGTGATGACTCAACGATCCAGCGGCTCGCCGCGATCGGCGGAGAAGGTGGGGCAGTCGTCTGCTAATGCGAGGAGGAGAATCTCCTTTGGAGACAACACTCCTCCCGCTTCACGGGCGGCCCCTGCCACTCCGGCGACGCGCCGAGCTGCTGTAGACGCTTCTGCACCGCTCAAGAAGCCTGAGGCCGGGTACCCCAGTCGCACCGCGGAGGCGAGAGCTTGCCTAAATAAGGCCAAGCTTAATTTGGGCAACTCTCGCAACCTGAAGACCGATATAAAGACTGCGGTGCTCGGGGCCATTAACAGGCTTTTTGAGCTCGTGAAGGAGTCGGAGCGCGACCGAGTTCCCCTCGCACCTACAGCCGTACCGGTTGCCGCACCCGCTGCTGACTGCTGTCCGCAGTCCATTTCCGATAGTCTCGCTAGCCAGACTGAGCTCATCACCACCCTTAAGGAGCACATCTCGATAGTCAAGGAAAATTCCGAGCATGTGGAAAAGCTCCGAGACAGTCTGGCAGGCTGGGAAAATGGCGGGGAGAAGACCTATGCTGGTGTAGCGGCCGCGAGTAAGCGCTACACTGGGGGACAGGCCCCGGAGCGGGCGACGCTCCACTCGGTGGTCGTCTCCTCGACACAGGAGATGGACACGGCGGGCGAAGTCCTCGAGCGGGTGCGAAAAGCGGTGGACGCGAAAGAGGGCTGGGTGCGAGTGGAAAAAGTTCGAAAGGCCAAGGACCAAAAGGTCATCATGGGGTGCGAAACAGAGGAAGAGCGGGACAAGCTTAAAATGCGACTACAATTGGCCGGGGAGAACCTCGTCGTCGAGGCAGTGAAAAACCGGGACCCGCTTCTGGTTCTTAGGGACGTGCTGTTAGTACACAGTGATGAAGAAGTGTTGCGAGCCCTTAGGAACCAGAACCGGGAGATCTTTCACGGCCTCGGGGACGAGGAACAGAAAATTTCTCTTAAATTTCGAAAAAAGTCGCGAAACCCGCACGTGAATAGCATTGTGTTGAGTGTGTCACCCGCGATCTGGAGACGTGCACTCGATGTAGGCAAGCTTCGTATTGACCTGCAGAGAGTGCGCGTCGAGGACCAGACGCCTTTGGTGCAGTGCACCCGTTGCTTGGCTTACGGGCACAGCAAACGCCTGTGCACAGAGCCAGCTGATCTGTGCAGCCACTGTGGCAGTGAACACCTTAGGGTGGACTGCCCGGTTAAACAGATTGGCGAGGCGGCGGCGTGTATTAACTGCACCAGAGCCAAGCTGGAGACACACTCGCACAATGCATTCAGTGGTGAATGCCCAGTACGTAGGAAGTGGGACGCATTCGCGAGAGCAGCTATAGCATACTGCT